>QNQO01008864.1:0-29437 GCA_003290165.1 Berberis thunbergii
TTGACTATAATAAAAAAAAAGAAAACAATAATAAAAATCTACAACTTCTAGTCAAGTATATGTTCGCCGTTTATAGATGTAATCCATATGGTTCTTTTGCATGTTTAGACTTCGTAGGATATCTCAGAACATCAGAATAAACTAGAAAAGAATAAAACATAGCAATCACCTATGTCAATGCTTGAGGATAAATTTTAAGCACAAAGAATGAAATATTGAAGCTTCATGGGGCAGAAAGAAATGCTGAGAATTACCCACCATGAATTTATTCTAGCATAGCAGAAAAACAGTTTATCTAAGACATACAAAGATCTCACAAGAAAACAACTTTCCGAAAGAAGAAGAAATTACCTTTACAAGAGCACCAATAACACCCAAACTAGTAAGCCTTAGATACTCAAATGGTCTTGTCTTGTTTGTCGTATTCAGAAATGGGTACAGATACAAAGGAACATGAGCTGCAAAGATCGAATATCAATCAATTATTTCATAACCAAAGTGTTGCAACAAAAGTAATAAAACAAATGGTTATCCACAATTCTAAGTTCTCATAAGGAATAAATCCATCACAGATTCTAGAGCAACCTGTTCCTAGAATCGTGTTCAATATCATCCGTCTCGCTCCCAGGATCCCTTGATTACAAATCACTAACCTGATTGGGACTGTACAAAATCAAAACTAAATTCCTCACATATAGACTTACAAATGTTTTCCAGACTCCTTGTACTGTTTCCTAGAAATCATAAGCATTCTTCTTGGATGGCAATTTATTGATTGCAAACAGGGAAACAAAGTGTCATTATAGCACATTTTGGTTTGGGCCAAAAACCGTATAATCTCTCTTAACGCTTCCCAGCACATATCACTACCTTTAGTAAGAGTTCTGAATGACTGAGTTCTGCGAGACAAAGCCCCTTATACTTTGTCTAGTTTAATCTGATAAATAAGGTCATAAGAAGGGGTGGTAGAAGTGCAGATGCTTGAGTAACCACAGACCATGTGATCTCTTATCTACAGTATGCAAAGGATACTCTATCATTTTCCTAGGAACAGGCCATGAGCAAATAAACTTCTAAAAGGTATCTGATTTCGCATGTCAGGTCTGCAGTCACCTCAAGAATGAGTAACAGTTTTACAGCACATGGGGCAAATTACATTGAGTGAGCAGTTTTGCTGGGTTGTTGCATTAACTACCAGCCCAATCTTCTCAGCCTCCAGGTAGAAGCTGCAAGGAGTGATAAATCCATTTGAAATCCAGTAAAAGAGAGATGCACAGCAAAACTAGCAGGCTAACAAGTGGGTATTTCTCTTCTTTCTCTTTCCTAGTTATTAACGATCCCTTTCTCTCTCTGATCTCTGTCTCACTTAGAGTTGGCAAGAAAATACGTTTTAACGGGGATCCTCTCTACCTTGTCCCTAATGGGGCGGATTTGGAGATAGCTACACTTGAGGGCAGGTGTGGGGATAACATGTTGAATCCATCACGGATTCGGGGCAGGATTGATCCGACTTGAGTATACATTTTTATATTATAGAAAACAAACAGGCCTTAATTAATATTATAGAAAACAAACAGGCCTTAATTAATGAGGTAGGAAAATTAAACACAGTCAATCTCAAAAAGTTACACAACACCAACTAACCCTTCGTTTTTCATTCATAAACATATTTTTAATTACCCCCCACCCCCAAACACGAATTTAGCCAACCCATGGTCTCCCCCTCTCCACAGATGAACAGAAATCAAACGATCACAGTCGTAAGCCACCACATGAGAGCCCTCTTCCGTATTCTTCAATTTGTTTTTCAATTTGTTCTATGTCCACTCTTCTTCTTCTTTTGCTTCAAAATCTTCTTTAATCTCTCCTTTTCTTCTTCAATTTCATTTTTCAAAACTAATGCATGGGAAATTAGTAAGGCGGATCGAGGATCCCGAACAGGAGACGGAGCAGGGGCAGGCCGCAGGTATCACTTAACCGATTTTTCGAGTTAAACAGTGCGGGGTTGAGGGAGCAAAAAACTTGGCCGAGACAAATAATGGTCAAATCTGCCCAATCAGCCCTGTCGCCAACCCTAGACTCTCACTTGATCCCGTGTGAAGAAAAAAATATTGAAATCATCTCAAAAGGGCATGGAAATAGTGTTCTTAAATTGTTAAAGACGAAATTTCACGCCGAATCCAGCAGCAAATGTCAAGACCTTAAAACCCATACTGAATTGATTCCACTAGTCTCCATTATTGTCAATCGTAACAAAGCAAATATCAACAAAGACAAAACAAACTGCCTGCCTGGTTCAGTCGGTTTCATACTTTTTTACCAACCCTAACAAAGAGTTAGTCAGAGAATAGGAGTCATATGTGAGGTGGTGAACTAGCAAGAAGATAGGTATAGGTTTTTGGTGGGGGAGAGTCTACTTGACTTCTTACAAGAATTGTGTTGGGAAAATGAAGGACGTGGAGGGTGGAAAATCAAATGGAGCTATTATAGTGGCCATGAAGAATATGGTGGCAGCCGGTCAATGATGGATCAGAAGGGTCCAAGGTGTGGTCAAGTGATAGTATTTGTAGTGGAATAATCAACCAAACATAAACAAAAGCTTATCTTGGCAAAGCTACGAGAAATTGATAAAACATTTCTTTATTCAATTATGAGGAAATAAAGCTAACATTGAGATTGTTTATAATAAAATTATGATTTAATCCTGTTAATCTAAACCCTGTCCCAATAAAGCCATAATTTGACAGCATGTTGTGTCCAAACCAACTTATTGAATTAAATATAATTCTTAATTATACCATATACCCATCATTCACCCCATCTCCAAATAAGCTCGTCCATCAGGTGATGGCAAGTTCTATTGTCACTTCCCCTTCAATAACCGCATCGTTTTATTGTTTAGACAACACAAACGAACTGACCAATTTAACCACATCCATTGCAATGAAAAATTACGATGAAATGCCACAGGCTTCGCAGCAGATGTTGTAGGTTAGAACCGCATTTAGGGCCACTGGCAGCAATAATAGTGGAAACAACTTGAGAAACCTTTGTTTCATCCTGTTTAGCAAAATTCTCAGCTTTGACATAGTCTCCTAAAGCGAGTCCCTTTGAACCTACCATTTCATCAGCATCATTTATCATTCATGCCTATTGCCCATTATGTCTATTTTTCTCTGTGATTTTTGTATCCCTTACTAACATTTACTTTCTATGTAGATACATAAAACCTTAATCATGAGAAAATAAACTAAACTGACATGCATTTGAGGGTTAAATTCCATTGTGACATTCCAGTTGATTCATCCAGCTTCAAAGTCGTTAGAAAATTTCGAAAATTACCATTGAGGAAGTGTGTCCTTGTCTCCGATGAGAAGCTACACACATGCATAAAAACATGCAAGAAATGAGTTGCAATAACCTAGAGAACATTAAGTACATTATTGAGAAAGTAAAAATAGAAAGCCCCAGCACTAGTAAGTCTAGCAATCATCTAATTCCTACTTTCCTTTAAATTACTAAACCCAGTTTATTTTAGTTCTTCAATGGAATTACAATGTTTAATTGATTACATATATTTCTGCAATGGAATTACAATGTTTTAATTAATTACTTACTTGTACTTTCCATTACATTCGATTAGTTGGAATGGAATGGTTGGATCTAATTGAATAGTTTATTAGATCATATCCATGGTTCAGACATGTTGGAATTCTTAACCAATTATTCCAGTGGTTTCTGCTTGACAGAGAGATTCCCTGTAATCCTCGTAACTATTCTGTCATTAATTATAATATATCAAAACGGCAAAAAGTTTGGTGTTTTAATATAATGTTTTGAAGCAGAAAAAAAAAAAGAAAAAGACAGACCAAGATAGCCTGAAGTTAAAGAAAATAAAAAAAACACAATCAAAGGAGCTAACAGAATAAGACCCTTCCCAAGCGAGGAAAGGATCGTCCTAGTGAACAACATATATTCACAGCAAACACCCTTAAAAATCAAAGAGCATCCAACACCATCTGTAGAGTTTTGCCTTTTTATGTCTAAGAGACAATCATATACTCCAGGCTTTCCTCGAATATCGTCCCATATCACTCCACGCCACAAGACATGGTTTCAATATAAATGGTTTCTTTGGGATATCTTAATAGCTCTTGGGAACCACGGGAGAAAGTATAATATGTTAGGAGTTCCAAGATATTTGCATTGAGCATAAGAATTGAAAGGTGTTGAATAGACAAGTTACATGCAGGATCGCAAGACTCTTACTCCAATTCGAAATGGAAAAAAAATCAGTAAAATGTTGCTTGAGTGTTTTACTTTCTGCTTAAGAGGGTATAGCGGCGGAATGTGGATTGGAAGTATTTCCATTGCTTTGCTATAGGATGGTTATTAATACTGTAGAGTGCCTTAAGATTGGTGGAATCAAGTAGACAACCAAAATGTCATTTAGTCCCCATATCATGTCCTTCTTCAAACCTCTTCACTGAAAAGGAGATCTCAGCTGATCAACGGCAAAGAGATTCGAGAGACATAATATCATACTTTGTTGCTTGGGAGTGTAGTTAAAAAGGTGACGCCTAGGCACCTCCCTAAAAGCTTCAACATGTTGCTTACCCCTAGGCTAGACCTCAAAGGCCATAGTTAAAGGTGGTCACTTAGGCTAGCTAGATGCCGAAAGTATACTTTGTGTGATTTCCTGATACGGAGATTCCTCAACTCAAATGTTTTATAATCCTAACCATATAGCACCAACGCACATACACTATGAAATAGTTAGTGTGGCAGCATTGTAGTCCAGGCGACCGCCTAGGTGCCTTTGAGGCATCTCAAGGCATTTTTACAAGAATTCGCCTCAAAGTGAGACAATGCAGTGCGGTGAAATAAGACGTCCGACCGCGGGCATATTTACATGGAAAAGATGAATATTAATTAGTAATTTTCTTATATAGTATACTTACATTTCCATTATTTTGCATAACATTCAGATCCATACAAAAAAAAGGGAATAGGCTCGAGCAAAAGCACCTCAATGATTTGGTTTTCAACAAGTACATCAAAAGCTTAGGAACCATTATGCTCATCCTGATATGATGATCTAATTTCCTTGTCTGACATTGATGAAAGCAATGAGTGGTTAATTGGGAAGATGCAGGAGGAATAAATGCAAACAATGAATTGGTATTTCTTAATGATACCTTGACTGGGCCAATATGCACAAGTTGCTGGAGTTGGTGAAGGTTCATCATAATCACGTAAAAGTTCTAGAAAAATAGCACAATTCCAACAACTTACTCAAGAAGAGGCTTTCTTGTACCTGCATTTAAATCTATGCCATTTGATTGTTGGATTTAGAGGAAGACGTAGTTGATTTTGAAGAAGATAAAATTTTTGAGTGGATGTTGAAGGAATTGCATAAAATTATGATAAAAATTTGGGTTATGAAGAGGATGAATGAAATAGCGAGAAATGAAAAGTTGGTTAATTAGTTTACATTATGTTTGATTGTTGCCGATTTCTCTTTTTTTATAATGATTTAGTCAATTGTTTCAAGTTACTTGGACACTTATGCAACGCATCTTTTCACTATGCTATACAACTTTATTATGTTTTAATTTCGATTCTAGGTAGTTTCGTGACTTTTTGTACATATTTGTAAAAATGATGATGTATGCATTTATGCTGATATGCTTCAATTTTATTAATTTTTTAAATCTAAAAAAAATGTTAAGACACCCTCTCGTCACTGAGGTATGCGCATCGCCTTGAGCCTCATGCTGCAGGCATTTTCCAGCCTGTTCGCCTCACCTTTGCCTCAACACCTTAACTATAATATGTGGCAATATCTGACATGTGTTGCATATGGGCTACAATCTCGACCCAAAGGGTACAACAAACCTACTGATTTATTATTATTAAAATAACTATTGGAAATGTATAAGATATAACCTAGATTTGGACAATATAAATCTAAAATAAAGAATCAAAAACTTCAAAAAAGGCATTAGTGGTCAACATCCAAACATTTTGTAAGGCTATATAACAGCTGATATGACTAAGGCCAGCAGATGCCTGATAGCACCCCCTATGACATAATGACCTACCATAATACACATAAATAATTATTAATAATAATCGTTGAAAAAAAGAACAATAAGGTTAACTAACATTTGGAATATATGCATGATTGTAATTGGATAATAAGTCCATTATAAAATACACGAACAAGTGAAGAGATTCAACAGTAATTTTTTTTAAAAATGACAATATATATGATTTGAAACAACCTGGAGAAGTGCAAGTGCATTGCAAACACGGTTTGACGCTTCAGTAGTAAGATTTGGTGGTGACAGAAGAGGGTAGATGGAAATTATCTCCTGCAAGTCAATTACACAAGCAACAGTCTCGTAAGAGCATGAAAATTTGAAAGATGTACTAGCCATTTGGCATTTAGGTTTAGTTGCATTAAGGAAATTGCATAGGTGCTTGTTTGGGAACAAAATCAAGTACACTTTCACCTTTCTGAGAAGAAAGAACGATTAATACTCTGTTGAAACTAATATTTTAAGACAATAAAAGTTGATGTGGTGCCAAAAGCAAATGAGAAGGGGTTATTTTACGGTTTTTGATAATTTAAAAAAATCAAAATATTTAGTCAAAAAATTAACAATAATAACAAATAAATAAAACAATATTCAGAAGTGAAAAAATATGGATTATCCAACTTTCTCAGTTTTTGAGGTTATAAGCATAGATACTATCACTTACCTCTAGGATAAACAATTACGAATAGATTATCCAAAACATTTTAACACTTGAACTTGAACTAAGTCTTGTTACATGGTCGTCTTGTTTAACTGTAACATGTATACTGTCATGAATGTTATCCCTACCATTAAGATTGCTAACAAATAGCAACCATGTGATGCAAGAACAATTTCAGAATTCTTAAAAGAAAACTCCATTTAGGTCTGACTTTGCATTAAGCATGAATCATAGAATAAGTAAAATTTCCTTCCGAGAATAGAACATATGTTATATAGCATGACACAAATGACAGATGTCCTTAACTGGTCCATCTTTTGTATTAATTTCACTTTAATCTTTATGATCCAAAAAGGGCCAAGCATAACTTTAACATTTTCTTGACAACATGTCTTGTATCATAATAGGATCTTAAAACCTAATAATGCACCAATTATCACCAAATAAGAAACCATATAAATTTGTTCCCATAACATAGATAAATCTGTACAAGTCTTTGAATGTTACCTGAAAGAGGGCAGTAATAGTGCAACCAGAATTCCATAGCAAAGGTGCCAAATCTTGGAGAATCTCTCTCTTCTACACAAAAAGGAAAAAGAAACATCAATCTGGTTCATGCATGAAAATGGAGGGCCTAAAAGGGAAAATTAAAGTTTCCATGGATTATCATTGAATATTCTTGGGTTAGACATCAATAGGACGGGCATGTGGTCTTTATACTATCAACATGAAAAATTACTTTATATAATGACATTTCAAATCTCATTTAGGTCATCCTCTTCATGTAAGTGTGAAATCACCATATTCTGCTATTTATGTGAAACTTCAAGTTATGAACTCATAATCTACAGGTAAATTGATTAGTTTGGTGGTTTTAGTAGAAAACTCAATCCTACATGGAGTAGATACCTAAAACTTCACAATAAACATCTTTATGTTATATTTAGAAATCAAAATAGTAATCTGATCGACTTCCATCAACAAGAATGCCAGATCTACCTAAATTACCCAGCAATCCTACTTAACAACTTAAAATTGCTATTCTAAAAGAAGACAGGAAAAAAGAAAAAAAGCTTCATCAATCCTCTATTGTTTCCTCCCTAACTTCTTTGTATACACTTTGAGAGTTCTAATCAACTGCTTTGACAGATCTAATCCATCTGCTTCAACAGATCCAATCCATCTAAAGATTGTTCAAACAGAAAAACATACAAACTAAAAACCCAATTCTGATCAAATTTTCAAAACATACGAGAGGAATTCACCTTTGAGAGTTCTAACATCGCATCTTCACGAAGATTGGGATCGAGGAGGTCTTGAATTAATTGCTCTATAGATGCTCTTCTTCGATCTTTGGGCAATTGAGATGCCGCAGGAGACAGAGCAGCCTTCATCTTTGACAGATCAAAACTGGCATTGTTGCCAAGATCAAGATCGGCGGGTTCTTGAGGTAATTTCCTCGATGATGCCATTTTTCGGTCTTTGATAGGTTTAGAAGTCAGGGTAGGGTTCTGGGAAGAGGAGGCGACATTGGGAACAACATCTTTAAGGTTTAAATTATTCCCCTCTGGCAGATTCGCCATCTAAAAAGGAGTATCGGAATAGAGAGATAGAAGAGAGAGAAGGGCGAACAATGGAAGAAAGGAGAGAACAATGGAAGAAAGAACACGGACCTCGTTTTGTTCGCCTTTTAAGCTATTAAGGCAGCTATTTGGTTATTTGTCATTTGGATTTAGAAACAAGAATATCGACAAAGGGTTCACAAATCTCTCATAAGATTTTTCTAGAAATGCAGCTCCGTGATATCTTCCCTCCATGTATAAATTGGCGATAACTAAGAGGTGAGCACGTGCATTGCAGTTATTCTTCATTTGATAATTGTATTATGGCTCTTACGAGATGACCTTATCCTATGTAAATTAACAGTCTTTAGCTGGATCATAGTTTAGAACCAGTTAACAAGGAGTTGAGCTCTAGGTTATATCCACAAACATGACAGATTTTTTTCAGGAGTTTATGAATGTACATATTACCTACTTCAAGCCAGAAGACAAATACACTTGACATCTAAAATTTAAATTTTCAATGAATTCATAATCCTGCATGATCACTCCCAAACAAAAGCTATTTCGTGATTTTATTATGAAGATTTAATGTAAATTTGATGACTTCCTATCTACATTCAGATTGAAGACCCTCCTTTCATATTCTAACAGCTAATCTCACGTCATATTTGATATCTAGCTTGGTCAAGTTTGCATAGAGTATTACTAAGAAACTCCACCACGCTGATGAATGTCCAAAATACAAGCCCATCACTGCACATATTAAGTTCATCTAAAACTGCATCAAGCAAACCAAACTACTTTTAAAAAGCAAACCCATATTCCCAAGGTTGTTGTTTAAGTTCATTTTTAGGAAGTTCCTTTGTTATTTAAAATAAGTCACCTTTTCTGAAATACCTAGGGTGCGTCTTGTGCTGTCAGTCACTGTCTGCCTTGGCAAGATACTTATATTGGGACTGCAAGTGTGCCTGTGATTCTAAGGTGTATTCTAATTCAGAATACACCATAAATAATAATCATTTACGACTTCTATCAATATTCGTTTAATGTGATTATTCAGCACAAAAGAACACCTAGTCTCCTATTGGAATAGGATAACCTAAGACTGTCATAACTGTGCATCCCATTGTTCCAGAATAATCAAAAGAAGCTGCCATAACCTAAGACTACGTCAGCACTCTACATCCCATTGTTCTAAAATATTCCAACAAAGCGACCATCGATTATTAAAATGGAAAGGGTAGGTTTTTTTTGTTTGTTTGTTTGTTTGAGAAGAGTCATTTTTCTTAATCCTTGTCAAAATCAAGTTAGAGCTCTCAAATGGGTTTTTTAAGGGTTTGAAGTTGTTTCTGGGTTTGGTATAAGCTACTCTTTAAGTCTACCCTCTTCCCAGTAGGAGAGGTAGTCAAAATGGAAACCTTGGTTGATATCTTGCAGCGTAAAGTTGAGAAACAACCAACAAAAAACTAGGGAATGTGTCTTGTACTAGATACAAAAGATAAGTGTCGGAATATATCATTGACAGAATTACTGGCAATTGACGGTATGAAAAATGAAGTATATTACTAAGGCAGGAAGGCTAACCCTTATGAGAGTTGGAAATAGGTTTGCAAACATAAGGATCTTGGTGGTTTGGGTATTAGAAGACTTAAACATTTCAATGAGGCTTTCCTAGCTAAATGGATGTGGAGGTTCTGAAATGGGGAAGGCACTCTCAGGAGTATTTCTCTTTCATGAGAAGGGATGATACACGAAGCAAAGCATTGTTCCTTACGATTGTGCTTAGTGGAGAGAAATTATGAATATTACAGGTTACTTTAATAGAAACATTGTGTTTAAAGTGGGAAAAGGAGATGTGGTGTGACCTTCTAGGCTGGCTGGTAATTGGCACGGTAAACAACCATTGATGTAGCAACTAAGAGCTATTTTTTATCTCTCTTAATAAAACAGCCACAGTAGCTCAATTGTACAGAGCTATTCTCCATTACTGCATTATTTCTTTAGTGAAGGCTCTTCGGTTAGTGAATGGTGATGCAAGCCCACAATGGCACATATTTTTAAGCCATGGATTAATCAAAGGAAAGCTAGCAATTTTCAAACCAAGGAGTCAGAGTATATGGATGTTTGGCGTGTTGTTGATGTGAGATGGAATAAACATCTAGGATAGGCCATTACATGGTGAAAGATATTTTTAAATCCATGATACCAATAATATGATGAGAATGTCCGATGGATAATAAGGTGAAGAGTGGGTTATATACTAACATCAAATGGGTCAACCAAACAACATGGATAAGAAGAAAATTCACAAGTGATTCAAGATGTTTACCTGATCACATGGTGAGTTTAGGAGGAAAACAGCCATTGAAAATCGCCATGCAAGCAACCTTCTTCATGTCTAGCTTTCTACATTAATAACATCCTATTACTTAATAAGAATAATGCCAATTTTCCTATTATCAACTCTTGTAATAGCTGCAACCATGGTTCCAAATGTCCAAATTGCAAATTATTGTCAAAAGGGCCTTAAGTTTGACATGTAGTGCAACCAATTGTGAACATAATAGGAATACCTATAATGTGTCACTAATATTGTCCTCACTTACCACCCTCCGGAGGTATAGAGTTTTTAGCTCGAACATGTTATATTGTTATCCAACATACTGGACCCGGAGAGAATCGCACCCCTGACCTGTAATACCATCCGTCATGCGTCTTCCAATTAGATGATAGGCCACTAAGTTAGAAAAGTGCAAGTCGACACTTAAAAATCATCACTCGAATGACTGCCTAAGCTATATGACACAATCTGGCACAACCATCACTACTCCATGTGTCAGCCCCCTTGGTGTACCCTCCCCCTTACCAAAAGTCGGGGTGTCACATTGGTCTTAGGACATGCTTCTTGTTGGTACCATGGTTGCCATTTGGAACGAGAGCAACAATCGTATATTTCAAGGGCATAAGCAGAATGAACACCAAATTTTCGTAGACATTATGCAAATGTTATGAAGATTAGCACAGGTATCCTCAAAGGCTCCCCAATCTGTAATTTTATTTTTGATTTTTGTTTTTAAAAAGGTAACATTTATTGATAAGAGTTTATTTTTTATTGTTCTATTTGCTCTTTTCAATTTAGTTTCTCATTCAACTTTCCATTTAACGAATTATGTATCTTGCTAATTAAATTTTTTCAAAAAAATACCTAGACGGACATATACAACCTTTTTCAATGTATTACCTTTAATTAAATAGATCAGATGGTTATACAATGTCAACGAGGAAGACCAATATGACATTGACACTGCCAATCCTTTGCCATGGGAATTTATTTTGAAAGTTTGCAGTTTATTTCTCGTTGTACTTGAAGGTTACACTCTTGTCCTTTTGTGGCAAGGACATTTAACTTTGTACTAATGGATTCATCTCATCTATTCACATAGAATGATGTATTACCTTTTTCAAAAAATGAGCCTTGGATGCATGTAGACGTTTTGTGGGGGGAATGCATTGTTTTTAATCATGTGTACATGCGAGAGGCCGAGAGCTTGCTAATCCCGATGTTGTAAACCTTAACATCTCTTCCATAGGCAGTTGGGTTTGGGAGAGGTTGCCTCATGCTATTGTTATTTGTTTGGATAGTTTGGTGCGAAAGAGATAACAAGATTTCTAGGGATGTGATTATCAATGATTTGTAGATAGAAACTAAAATCAACCTTTGGTAGTGGGGTATTTTTACTTTTTTAGAGATACACTTTTTCTTATTGTATTTTTAGTTGGCAACACTACCACAAATCAATCTATGTGTTAACCCAACAAGGCTCACAAATACAATCTCATCGCCATCAATTTATGGTACTCGTACTTCTCATCCATTCAATTCTGAATTTGAATACAAAATGTTGGAAGAAGCTCATCATTACACACAGGCACCAAAAAATAAGACCCCATTCCCATTTACACCCCCATCAAGCGGCTTAAGGCTCCATTTGGGAGTGCTTCATTCAACATATCATATGCACAGATTCATTACCCAAGAAATAATAGTTTCTCCATATTCCAATAAATTTGTTCTATATAAGTGATTAAAAGAATCAACGAAAACCAACTATGTCAAATGATAAACAAAACCCAAACTGTATAATCTCCTAACATTCAACAGGGATCGAAAATCAGCACTTTTAGAACTCAAGACACCATATTTGAGCAAAAAAACCAAAACCCATCACTGTATCCCAGAATCTGAAAAGGGGTTGTTGAAATTGGTTACCTCGGTGAGACGAGGTGGAGTTTCTCCAAGCGACCATAGCTTCGTCGCAGAAGTACCACTGCAGAGGAGGTGACAGCTGCTTGACGCCCGCCCATCTCTCTTTGACTCTATTTCAGTTTGGATTTTCTTTTCTCTTCCGATCTCTCTCTCTGTTTTTGGGTCTGTCTGTCTTTGTATTCTCTAGCAGAGTGCGAAAGTTGCCTGCCTTTAAACTCGAATAAAGTATGAAGTATGGATTAGGAATTTATGAAGAAGATAATTTTTTTTTAGTTACGTTTTGAGATCAAGTTAAGTTTGGTTGTACTCGGGCTGGGCAGGTCCGGGTAACCGGCCCAAAAAGTAAAAACCAAAAATCGGCTCGAAAATTTTAAGCTCGTATTTATGAGGCTCGAAATCGGACCGAGTTGACCAGTTAACCGAATTTCAATCCTTAAAGTTCAGCCCAAAGTGCTGAATTTATAAAGCCCACCTAGTCAACAGTGAATTTATCCCATTTGCTGTGTTGTAATGCCCAACCAGTAATTTGTTGTGAGCCTGTGATTGTAATGCCCACCACTAATCACATTTAGTCATTTAGATATGGTTGCTTATTAATCAAAAGTAAATAAGTAAATTAATAGTATGCATTGGTGGTCATTAAGAAATCAGAGATAAAAAGTTGTTCTTGTATCATGGTATGTTAAATTTTACTTTTTAGGGTTTTTACTTTTTAAATTTTAACTATTTAATCCGGACCGGGCTTTTAAAATCGAAATATTTATAATTAATAAAACCCGATCCGAACGGACCCGATCGGTCCGGTTATCGATTCGGTCCGAGCTTTCGTTCCTAAATGCCCACCCCTAGGTTATACTGATATTTAGAAATATTTCGATGTGTAAAAGAAATGAAAAAATGAGTATATGTGAAATATATAATAAATTTGAGAGTATATGAAATATGTGAAAAAAAGGCAAGTAATAATCCTATTATATATATTTCCTTAAAATTGGGTCATTGACTATTTTATTTATTTATTAATCCATGCCCAAAGGCTACATGACTGACCCTATAGGGTTAGACTAATCGGGCCCGAAGGCTACAATATTGTTGGCACTTAATATCCTCGTCGCCTCCATCTCGCATAGAGACTTGCTTTCACTTCAGTCCATCGCCTCCACCTTGGATAAAGACTCGCTTTCGCTTGGTCTAGTCCATCTAAGCAGCTGCAGACTTCTCACAAGGAGAGTGGATGTCCGACCAACTGAGCTACAATTGGTGGACCTATTAAATATATTGGCTTTGCTTTGTATGCAGTAAAAGAATGCATAATGCAAAAGTTTACGGCGGTTACATAAACTAAGCGTTTGGTTGACTTTACAGAAAATGATTATTGGAATTTGAATTCAGGACCTCCATATTTCTTAGTTATAAAATTATGTAAAACTTTGCTGAACAAAATCTCTCACATTACTTTGCAAAACTCTCGTCATCTCCTTGAGTACTCCAAACTTTTTAATAAACATCCTAACACCACCACATTCACAACTACCACCATTGCTACCTCCACCACCACCACCACAATTATCATAGCATAATCACCACAACTTACACCACCTCACAATTACCACCATAATCGCCATCGTTGCGATCTGCCACCACAATCACCATAACAACAACCACCACCACGACAACTATCATAGCATAATCACCAAAACTAACACCACCTCACTATTACCACCATAATCGCTATCGTTGCGCGCCGCCGCCACTACCATAGCCACCACCACCATCACCATCACTACTACCATAATAAAAGCATCACAACCACTACTACCATAGCCACTGCCACTACAACTACCACTATCAACGCTACCATATCATACTCACCGCAACCACCATTAATACCACCACAACTACCATAACATAACTACTACCACCACTATAGCATAATCGCCACAATCACCACCACCGCTACAACCACCATAGCCACTGCAACCATCACCACCGCCACCACCATTTTAACAACCACCGCCATTGCACTACCACCACCATCATTGCCCACATTCGCAATCACCATTATCACAACCACAACCACCGCCACCATATGACCTTGTAACAATTACTACTACCAAGCGGAGCCTACATTAGTTTACTACAATGTACCAAGCAGAGCCTACATTAGTTTACAATGCATTACTTTACGGGTGCCTGATAGTAACTAAGGAAAACTGATACAAATTAAACAAGTGATTGTAGGTGGTGTGTGATGATGGTGTTAGTAATTGTTGCAGAGTCATGGTGGCGGTGATTGTGGTTGTGGTTGTGGTTGTGATGATGGTGATGGCAAATGTGAGCGATGATGATGGTGGTGGTTGTAAAAATGGTGGCAGTGGCAGCGGCGACGGTCATAGTGGTGGTGGTGGTTGCAGTGTCTATGGTGGTTGTGGCGGTGGTAGTAGTGAAAGTGGTGGTGGTGATTATGCTATAGTGGTGGTGGTATTATGCTATGGTAGTTGTGGTGAGTATACTGTGGTAGTGGTGATCGTGGAATTGGCGGTGATGGTAGCATTAGTGGTGGTTGTCTTTCGCCTTTTCTTTTCGTAAATAAAAAATTAAACTCATTCCTTGCATGCACTACACTAGGAAACACTTGGGGTTAATTTGCATTTAGATCCCATAATTTATACAAACTTTAGAACTCTCAATCCGAATAAATCTTTATTTCGTGAAATAATATTACTGACTTTGGTACAACTAAATTTAGACTTTACGTCCCACAATTTATACTAGCTTCATATTTTGGTCTTATATTTGCAACGAAGAGTTGACAGTCAATGAAGTTTACCTAATCTTGGGAACCAAACTCAAAGACGAATATAAATTATGGGACCTAAAATCTAAATTTCCTACAACTTTAAGGTAATGCATCTCGAGATAGGGAAAGCTTTCGAGAAGATAATTTATTAGTGTATTGGGAAAATAGTTTAGGTTTGTTTGGACAATAAACACAATTTGATAAAATTCTGTCATTCAAAAAGTATTATGTTAATTAAATTTGCGAATGACCTCCTTCCTGGCTTCCATAGTCCACCCCTCCCATTTATGATCATGGTCATCTTAAACAGTATCTCTCTCTCTCAAATTTTGTGAGTGACTTCACCACCAAGTAGATCATCTCTCAACAAATGTTGAAATCTTTTGATTGTCAAATTTGACTAAAAATGGATAGTACATCTATAATGCTTAAGAAAATGGAACATCTTCTTTCGCTAATAAAAAACTGGAGTTATCAATAATGCTTTCACCTTTCAAATCACTAAAAACACCAGCATGAGATGAGCTAAGTTTCTGTTGAAGATCTTTACAAAGTGAAGATTCTCATTTCCAATTAATCAATTGGAGTCCATTATTAGAGAGAGAGAACTACACTGTAAGTAACCCTCTTAAACAAACATAACAAAGATTGACATGCTAAATTCTTAAATAATATATTATACAAAAAATCTCGTTGCCCTTCAAAATAACAATTTCGTTGAATGTCCATCGGAGCACATCCACCCTCAACAGCCCACTCGTATGAGTTTGAGTTGAGTTCTTCATCGAAGATTCTCTTTGGGCGCCAATTAATGGGTTTTTGTCCCATTTTATTGTGCAAAAAGTGAGGTTAATGTAATAGTAATATTCTTTTTTTTTTGCTAATTGATGATTTACTATCATCCACAATTGTGTCGATATTTCACATTAAACCTACGAGGCTACAACTAAGACATCGCAAACTCAACACGCAAAACTCCAAAACCAGCATATTTCATACAGATATACTATCAAAAACCAAGTAATTGCGGCAAATCAAATTCAACAATGTGCAAACAAATGCAATTAGTAGAAAGAAATGAAAGGGGCAATATGGTAAATGCATCATTTCACCACTAAGGCGTGATGAAACTTATTGTGACCGATTTGCCCTCGTTGAGGTACTGCTTTACGGCCGTGGTCAAGCTCTCCCCTATCAAAATTTGAGGTTTTGAGAGGTTCATCATGGATGTAGTTATAGGGACCACATTATATAGGTTAGAGCACCCACATATTTAATTTTAACGAATACATGACTTCATTGATATTAAGGGTGGGCATGGAATGGGATGGGACGAGATATACCCATCCCTATCCCATCCTGTTCATACGGTGGGACGTGACAGGATGGGACGAGATTAGCGTGCTGCCTGTGATTCCTGCGAAGATTATCATCATATAAAAGCATGAAAATAACTTTCTTATAATTAGATATAGATGTGACATGCAAATATAAGGGTAACCACTAAATCCCCTAACAATGAAGGCGAGTGGGCTGACTTTTAGAAAATGACATGATAAATGAGACCCACTAAGAGTATTGTGTCGCTGTGATGGTCTCCCAACTGACTTTACAATTTCATTACTGTGAACAACAAATGCATGGTTCATTGACAAAATGACATTTCATTTTTGTTAGGGAAGAAATATAGACCTATTGGTGATGTTCTAACACATTCGTAATGGTTTACCATCAATACATATATTGTAATTATAAAAAAAATATTTTTACAGTCCGGGGCATATCAAATTCTTGGCTCCACCCTTGAGTGTTCCATTCTGAATATGTATTACTCAATTAATTTTTATTTTTCATCTTTACCTGGGTATTATCAATATTTGTAAGTTAAATAAATGGAGCCACTTTTATTGAAAATTCAAGCAACGGTCTGCTATCTGTCTATTGCTTAATGAATATTTATTTCTTGAAGTAATATTTCTGTTACCACTGCAAACACCATGAGTTTTTGTCAGTCATCTATAAGTTTATATGAATAAAAATATTAATAATAAATATTAAAAAATTAGCTCGGGATGGGACGAGATTGGCGGGATTGAAAATCTTCATCCCATCCCATCCCATTCTAGATCAGGACAGGACGGGATCAGGATGAAATTATTCAATCCAATTAAGACTCAAAAAAATCGGGACGGGACGGGACTGGATGAGATCGGGATTGAGGGATGGGATACCCACCCCTAATCGATATGTCGAATTTAAAAAGAATTATTTTTATAATAATAATAATTATTATTTCTATTTCATTACTGAAGTATCATATAATGAATGTTGTATAATCAGAGAAAGTTTTTCTAAACCTTGAGATACACATAAACACTTTAGAATTTTCATCGTTCTTCCAAGATCATACCACATCATCCTGATTGCATAACCTACTTGCAAAAACCTGATTCTTTAATATTATTGATCGCAAGTGAAGTCTTTTTGTCACCTTATTCGGTATTCTTAGAGCCACTGAACTTAATAGTTAATAGTTAATACTATTGAATTGTAGGAAGGGCTCACCTAACCTTCCCTAATTGTGGTTCCTCCCACAAGACTCACTTAACCCTCAACATGGAATCACACCATTTTTACCTTATAAACATTATTCTCTACACGACTAACAAGCACATCCTTTTTCATCTTATAAAAGCATCTTCCACTAGGATCGAATTCAAGCACAATCTCCACCAGTCCACCGATACCACCCCCAACAAAAGAACATTTGACTATAGTTAGAAATATAGAAGAGAAACAAATACAATGAATCAAAATTTTTTTAATCTGGTAATATTAACGCATCATTTCAACATGAATGGTTTGGGGAAACGTTTGTATAACTCTAATAGCTACTCTATTATCAATATCGGACATGGTTTTCTTCAGTCTCCTGCCGCAACAGGCCATCCTACAATCCATACAAGACATCCTTCAATCCATACAAGAAGCCATTTTACAGGAAGCGAAAACTTCAATGAAAATCAATTTCATCCCCAGAGCACATTATTCAAAAGAACATCAACTAGAAACTAATTTCTATATCTAATGTTTCTTAATGTTTTTTTAGCCTTTGACATAGTAATCTGTTTTTAATGTTTTTGACATCAATTATGAAAATAATTTCTATTTGTAATGTTTTTTTGCATCAACTAGGAAACTTATTTCTATTTCTAATATTTTTGACATCAATTAGGAAACTAATTTCTATATTAATTAGAATTTTAACATAAATAAATTACCTCTTCCATCAATCTAAATCTTTCTCGGAGCAACTTCATTCTTTCCCAACGCCTAAACCAGAAATTGATTTCGGTAGACAACGACCAGGTCCTCTAACTCGATCACTCACGTTTCTATCAGGTAAGTTGTGTTTTCTTATACACAATCAATTTTAATTTGTTTTGTCTATTTGTTTGTCAATTTTCTTATTTTAGGGTTTCAATCAATTTTAATTTGTTTTGTCTATTTTCTTATTTTTTTAGGGTTTCCGTTCTTCTTGTTTTTTATTCACTAGTAGCACAGTGAAAGCTTTTAAGAAAGTTATTTATAAATCACTGCTTATAGTGCGAAACAAATTAAATAATTTATAGTGAAATAGTTTCTAGTTTCAAAACTTGTACCTGTTTACATCCTGATGTAGGACACCCATTGATGGATGTGGAATAATATTTTTCGTAAAGAAGTGGTATAGTTTGCAAATATAATTAGATTCTTCGTTGAGATTTTGAAGCAATTCTATGTTGATGTTGATGATGTAAAAGTGAATATTTGAAAGATTGTAATCTTCAATTCTTCATCATTTATTATTATTATTATTAATATAAGTTTTGGGGATTAAAAAAAAAACCCAATATATGTATATGATTCAATGCTAAATATGATCGGAATTTAAAGTACATGCATTAAACCTAGTTGATTGAGAATTTTATTGATGTCAAAGGAGTGATCACCTTTGTCTTTTCGTGGTCTGAACAATTTGTGATTATGAACCCCACAGCTTGTACAATCAATCAACGCTACAATGTTACAAGTCATCACTTTCTACAAAGAAGGCTTATTATTTCAATTGGTTTGAATTTTTTAAGGATATCAAGCATGCAAGGGAAGGAGATTGAAGAGTGCTAGGAGAACACGCAGAAGTTATTCAAACAGTTTGATATTGTGAATGATGTGGGAGATCATCATTTTGCGAAGCTGAAAGATAGTGAGACTTTTGGTGGAAGTAAAGTTACCAGGCAAATTATGATAGAGTGGAGGATCCTAGAGAATGACCTGCCTGAATCAATCTATGTTCGGGCCTACAAGGGAAGAATTGATCTATTAAGAGCTTGTATCACTGGAGCAGCAGGGACTCCTTTTCACGACGGTCTATATTTCTTTGATCTTCGGTTTCCTGCAGACTATCCAGCCAACCCGCCTGAAGTGCACTACAATTCTTATGGTCTTTCGATTAATTCAAATGTGTGTGCAAATGGAAAGATCTGTTTGAGTCTTTTAAACACTCAGGGAAGGGGAAAAATGGGAAGTGAGGATTGGAAACCGAAGGAGTCTACAGTTCTGCAAGTGCTGCTTTCAATTCAAGCTTTAGTTCTCAATGAGAACCCATACTTTAACCACCTGAGGCTGAGGCCTGGTTGGGATTATTTTCAGAACAGATCTTTATCTTACAATGAACAGGTTTTTGTGAAAAGTTGTAAGACGATGATATATGTCTTGAATAGGCCACCGATGCATTTCAGGGAACTGGTTTCATGGCATTTTCGCCAGCGAGCTCATGCAATCCTTACAGCGTGTAATGCTTATATGAATGGCTGTGTTAGAGTTGGCGGTCAGATAGAGAATGAGTCGTCTTCACCTTCAGATGTCATTGTATGGGACAAATTTAAGGTGTCGATGGATGGAATCTATCCAAAGCTACTAGAATCATTTATGAAGAACGGGTCTTCTTTGGAATATTTCGTTGATCAACTTAACTTGGAAAAAGAAAAGGCGCATTATCATCATCAACAGGTTGGGTTCATAGCAGGAGCTGTTAATACGGTAAAGAACATGTTTGGATTCAAAGAACTGATCTTTCTTGGAGTATTTTTATTCGGTCTTTGTTTTATGACCCTTGTGGCCTTTTTTGGTTACAAGCCTAGGTAGGTAGACCTATTTTTTTTTTTTTTCCATCCGATCAAAACTGTACTGCTCATTTAACTGCATTCATCTTAGGGGACTCTTGTTCATTGCTATCAAACACGGAAATATATCACAAACATGAGTGAAAAAATTTTGGATACCTTTAAAGGTGCTGGTTTGCAGGTGTTATATTTTGTTCTTGGTTTAGAGATCTCGAATGATTTTTGAGGTCCGCTACCAGTTCTACTCCTACCAGGTGAGTTAGCTAGCACCTGTAGGCTAGATAAATAATGAAAACTGACCTAGTGACGATGACTATTAGCCAATGGGCTTTAATTCAAAGCAATCATCGAATACTAACAAGATGGGAATGTGACCTCGGAGACTAATCTGCTTTTGATTATATATGTTTAGAGAAAATTTTGCTTTCATTTGTCTTCACTTGATTATTTCTACGTTAACGCGCTTTATGATGAAAAGAGCTTTCAAATAATTACATTTTTTTTTTCTCTGTGTTCATCCCTACAAATAATTTAATGTGATTGATACGTCTGAATAAAGAAGTTGTTACAGGCAATAAAATGACTAGTCTTCCTCTAATCTATATTATGATATGATTTCCTTGAACTATTGTCCTTACCAAAAAACACTAGCATTGAAAATCAGGATTCAAGCATATACATTTTTCGAAGTTAAGTAAAGAGAACATTATCGTATTAGTAAGTATATTGCAAATGACACAAGTCCTTGCCCGTTCTTTCAACATAAAAAACGAAGACACCAAGAGCCATGACTTTTACAAAAGCAATATTTGTTGAGCAGTCTTTGTTCTTTGTGGTATTCCAAACCCAGTAAATTCCTTACTGTAACAAACCTTATTCTCTTCTTGCAACAATAAGAACTTTGTTTCTGCAAAAGGAGGAGATGGCGGCAGATCAAGTAGTATGTCCATTCTTTGGAGTTGTGTTTGAAAGGCTCAAGAATTTAATCTACAAAGACCAGAACCAACTTGGCCCATTAGTGGGTCTGGTGAAAGAGCTGAAGAAGCTGCTCAAAACTTTCTTTAAAATCAAAGAAGTCCTTAGTGATGCAGAGGAGAAGCAGTTCAACAAAGAAGAAGAAGCAGTTCGGTTTTGGCTACAGGAGCTGAATGATGCAGCACATGAGGCTGATGATGTTTTTGATGAGTTTGAATATGAAACTCTAAAACAACTAGCCTCAGAGGAAGCGAGCAGCAGCGACAACAATGAAACTGAACAACTTTTTGCGGAAGTTCAAAAGCTCATTGAGATGTTTCATGGGCTTGCTGAAGAATGTTTGGGGCTTGATTTGCAAAAGGGAAAGGAAAAAAGAGTGGTAGTTTCTCCTTTTCGTAGAACTATTTCTAGCTTAACCGAACCCCGAGTTTATGGGAGAGATGAAGACAGAGAGAAGTTGGTGAAGCAATTGTTGGGCTCAACTTATGTGCCTCTGGAACAATATCGTGCAGCCCGATATCATCACCCAAAAGGGGGGAGTGGGAAGCCAGTGCTAAAGAATGCGAGCAGCAGCCAGGACAATATCTCCGTCGTTCCCATTCTGGGAATGGGGGGACTTGGCAAAACAACTCTTGCACAGATGGTTTACAATGATGAGCGGGTGCAAGACCATTTCAGTGATAGATCCTGGGTTTGTGTATCAGATGATTTTGATATCAAACGTCTTATGAAAGCGATCATAGCCACTATTTCACGAAATGAATGCAATCTTGAAGACTTAGAACTTCTCCAGCAACACCTTCAAGTGGTTGTACATGGAAAGAGATTTTTACTTGTGCTAGATGATGTATGGGAAGAAAGACAAGAAGAATGGAACAAATTGAAGAGTTCTTTTAGAGGTGGAACGCAAGGTAGTTCAGTTATTGTGACCACTCGCCTGCCAACAGTCGCATCCATCACCAGCAAACTCCCTCCTTACTGCCTAAATATTTTGTCAGAAGAACATTGTTGGGCTTTATTCAAGCAATATGCATTTCGTCCAGGAAATGAAAAGATGCCAGCATTAGTAGATATCGGCAAGAGGATCATGAAGAAGTGTGGAGGTTTACCATTAGCGGCAAAGGCTCTAGGAGGTTTGCTACGCTTCAAAGATGATGAAAATGAGTGGCTATCAATTGAAAACAGTGCAATTTGGGACTTTGAGAATGATATTTTACCAGCATTGGTATTGAGTTATTACCATTTGCCGTCAACATTGAAACAATGCTTTGTTTACTGTTCAATCTTTCCCAAAGATTACAAAATCCAAAAAGAACAGCTGATTCAGTTGTGGATGGCAAACGGTTTAGTGCAATCCCGAGCAAAAATAGAGTTGGAGGATGGTGCGAATGAGATTTTCAATGCATTGCTATGGAGGTCCTTCTTTCAAGAGGTAGAGAAGGATGAATATGGCAACATAATATGGTGTAAGATGCACAATCTTGTGCATGATCTCGCGAGTTATTTTGCAGGGGATAAGTATTTTGTTGAAGATGTTGAAAGTGCACGAAATATTACCAAAAGAATACGCCACGTGTCTGTATTGTGCAAAAGTGGAGTACCGCCATCATCTATTCTTGAGTCAATGAGAAGATCCTCGCCATGCTTACGCTCTCTCATTCAGTTAACTGACTACAAAGTGACTATGAAGTGTGAATTCTTCTCAAATTTTATCTGCTTACGAGCATTGGACTTGCATTCTTCTGGCATTGAAGTGGTACCAGATGGTATCGGTGAAATGATACACCTAAGGTATCTCAACCTTTCTTCTAATCATGGTATTACATCATTGCCCGAAACTATTTGTTTGCTAAGAAATTTGCAGACATTGAAACTTGAAAGGTGTTGGGAGCTCATGTCATTGCCCAAAGATATGAGAAAAATGAGCAGCCTCAGACACCTAAATATTCGAGGATGTGGCGAGTTAAAAAACATGCCAGTAAGAATGGGACAACTATTTTGCCTTCAGACATTGAGTATTTTCATTGTGGGTATGGAAAGTGGAAGACGTTTGAATGAGTTACAGGATCTGAATCTTAGAGGAGAATTGATGATAAAGGGGCTTGAGCATGTGAAAACTTCAACGGAAGCTGAAGCAGCAAAGCTGGTGAGAAAGAAAAATCTTCATTCACTTACGTTAAAATGGTCGTCAGACTCTGAGCTTCAATTGCACAAACAGCAGCAGCAACAACAACAACAAAATGTGATAGAAGGCCTCCAACCTCATGTAAATGTAAGAGAACTTTGCGTTGAAGGATATGTAGGAGTAACCTGGTCTCCTAGTTGGTTGAAAACTTCGTTAGTCCCAAATTTGGCAGAAATCTCTCTCTCATATTGTACATGTGAACATCTTGGTTCTCTAAGGAAACTTCATTGCCTAAAAGTTTTGAAGTTGTTGGAAATGGATTCGTTGAAGTTCATTGAGGTGGATGATGAAAGTGCAGGAGGATTCCAGTCACTAGAAAAACTCATTTTGTGTGATATGCCTAATTTGGAGGTATGGTCTTAGTCATTGTTGTCCTCATCTCAAACAGCAGCAGAAATAGCAGTATTCCCTTGCCTCAGAAAAGTGATCATTCGAGCATGCCCAAAATTGAAAGGAGTCCCATTGTCATGGTCCCCGGTCCAACATGTTGAAATTTTTAAAAGGTTGCAATGAAATGGTTCTCACTTCACTGCGAGAACTCCCCTGCCTTTCCTCCCTTGACATTAGTGGAGTTTATGAGTTGGAGTATTTTCCACAAGGAACGTTAAATAACCTTCCTGCTCTCCAGAAGTTGACAGTCGAGCATTGCCACAACCTGAAAGCTCTCCCTATAGAATTGAATAATCTTGCTACATTGACTTGAGTTGGAGATTTATGGATGTGAGAAGATGGTTTCATTGGTGGAGGGAGAGGGAGGACTCAGAAACCTATCATCTCTCAAACACTTGTTATTGATGATTGTAAAGCTTTGAAGCGCTTGCCTGAGCTTAAGATGACTTCTCTGATTACTCTGAGAATCACTTATTATTCTCAGATGGAATTCTTGAAGGAGAATTTTGACCACCTTGTTGTCCTTGAAGAACTGAAATTGTTTGAGTTGCCCAAGTTGACATGTTTTCCAGAGGGGATAAAACATTGTGCCACAACACTTCAACATCTAGAATTCCGCGGTGTGTGGAATATGGTATGATGGACTTGCCTGATTGGATAGGTACTTTAACCTCACTAGAATATTTGGTTATTCATGCTCCGAAGAAGTGGAAAGTGCTGCCACAATGGATGGAACACCTTACTGCTCTTAAAAGGCTAATTGTCGATGGCTGCAATGAGGAACTAGTTGAACAATGGGAGAACAGGAAGCGAGCGGAGAGAAGACTACTGCTTCAACATGATTTCCCACGTTCCATATGTTTGTTTAAGTTCCGATTACAATAATAACCATTACACCCCCTCCTTCGTCATGTATATACATAAACTAGCTTGGAAACCATGCTCAACACGGGCTTGGTTTAGGAAATTTGATCCTATTAGTAAATCTTGTAACATTTTTTAATACACCAATTCGGTTTGTATCAAAGTTTTTTTTATTTTCAATCTTGAGAACATGTACATTATATTATTACTTTGGAAAAAAAGTTAAAATCAAAAGCATGATATGAATTGTGAAATTTGTTTAGAGGTTTCATGAGAAACACGACTATAAGATAAATTATGCTCAACAAAGGAATAATTGCATAACAACATCACCCAAATATCATGGCCATTCGACCTATTGCCTTCCTCATCATCCAGGGATCTGAAGAAGAGATTGGACACATCCACACAGTTTTCAGAGAACTCTATGTATCTCTCCATCGATTGTCATCTATGATTAGGAATGAATTACATACAAAATACTGTTTTCTAGTTTTCTTATAACTCTTGTTTTAAATAAGCCCAAGAAAGATCTCCTCTTATGTGGACACATACATTTGTGAGGAATTACAAATCTTTTATGTTTTTTCCTGTTTTGAAGAACAGATCATCTTGGTACTATCTTCAAGGAATTTGGTCTCTATTGGTTGTGCTGTTGAATTGCGTGAAACTAGTAAAGGGCATGGCACCTTATTACTTGCATTCTAGCAACAACTGGAATTTTGCAGTGTATCTTTTGTTTAACTAGGAATGATGATAGATGATATGAAGTTATGCTAAGGAAGTTAAAGACAAATACTTAATATTTTCTTCAATTTAGTTATCTTCAAGTACAATACTTCAATTTGTTGTTGTTGTTGTTGTTGTTTTTTTTTTTTTTTTAAATTTTTATTTACATATGATATGTTCTCTTGCAGAAACTGCAACACTCTGGATGCCATTCCGTGCTTTTTGGGACAACTACATATTTTCTTACCATAGTTACCGACGCAAGTCCACAAAGAGGATCATTTTGCAACATGCTAAGCGTAACAACTAAAGGAGGGAAAATCATGTGAAGAGAATCATCTGATAGATAAACTGTAAAATTCAACCGGCATATCTCATCTAAAATGTCATTTATGAGGACAAGTCTCTTTTTTTCTTTTCTTTTTTTCTTCTTCTTCTAAATATTTGCAACACTACGTTGAATACTCAATTGTTTATGTAGGGTGGGTTTGTTGAGTGAGCCGTATCATTTATTTTGTTACTCATTTGTTTTGGCCTTTGAGCATGATGGAATTTCGCGTTCAGATTTATTGCATTTTTGTTTCTCATGTATGGTATCTAATAGTCAATTGGGTACCAAGCTCAGTGGTAGGCTTGTGCAGATGGAATCATAGGTCCACGGTTCATCATATTAGTGGTCACCTAATCACTTTATTTCCATAAAACTTACTTTTCTCCATTTTGATGTCATGATGTGATAATTGTGGAGTTTTCTACATCTTGAAGAATGGGTCGTCTTCGGAACATTTCGTTGAATAGCTCAAGAAAGGAAAAGAAAAAATCCTTCTCACTAAACTAGACCTGGAGGTTGGTTCTTAATTAAGTCGTGTTATTCGTATCCCCACATTGCAGTCACTGAAGGTTTAATTAGGTAGACTTTTTTCTTTTCTTTTATTTTCTTTGTATTGTTATGCAGACTGAGTTGCATATTAAACGTGTATAATAGTGGCAACTTGAACTTATTTAGAAGAGATAGATATTCAAAGAGCTACGTTGGACTAATTGAATTACTTTAAGTCGGCATGAACATTGATAATATGATATTAGCATTGTGGAACATCAAGAGTGCGATTGAATCAAATGAATGCCACCAAAAATGAAGAATTAATTTGGTGGCTTGCAATTCGTGAATTATCTCCGTATATTTGATAAAGTATTTCACAAGACGCGGGAAACTGTTGTTGGAATTCCAAACCCAGTTTCTTATCTTCGTTGCCATACAAGATTAAGGAACTTTGTTTTTGCAATACGGGGATGGAAGATTGCGCATAGAGACGCACACTCAGTAGTAATCTCCATTATTTGGATGTTGATGTTTGAGAGGCTCACCTCTTTAATCAACGACATCCAGATCAAAGAAGCTTGGTCCATTGGTGAAAGAGCTGACAAAGCTTTTCAAAATTTTCCCTTAAAACCAAAGAAGTCCTTGATGACTGCAGAGGAGAAGCAATTCAAGTGAAAAGGCGGTTAGAGTTTCCGGTTTTGGCTACAAGAGCTTAATGATGCAGCATATGAGGGCTGATTGATGTTTTTTGAATGAGGTTGAATATGAAACTCTACAGCAAGCGGAGGGATCCAGCAGCAGCAGCAACAAGAAAAGGAATAGGCAAAGGAAACAAAGGAAAATTGAAAAAGTTCATTCAGATCTTTGATGAGTTAGCTGAAGAATGTTCGGGGCTTGATTTACAAAAGGAAAGGAAAATAATGCACTAGTCTCTCCTGATCGTATAACTGATCCTCTTAACTGAACCTAAAGTTTACGGGAGAGATAAGGCCAGAGAGGAGTTGGTGAAGCAATTACTAGGACCAGCTTACTTGACTTTGCATGAATTTCGTACCCCAAGAAGTAAGCACCCAAGAGCGAATCAGAGGCTAGTGTTTAATAGCGTTAACAACAACAGCGGCCAAGATAATATCTCTGTTTTTCCCATTCATGGTATGGGGGACTTGGCAAAACAACTTTGGCAAAATGGTGTACAATGATGAGTGCGTAAAGAAGCATTTCGAGTTCAGATCTTGGGTTTGTATCTCAACTGATTTTGATACCAGTCGTATTATGAAAGAAATTGTAGCCTCTCTTCCAAGGTCGACTAATGCTGCTGAGAAATTAGAACTGCAAAAGCACTTTCATGAAGAGTTGCATGACAAGAGATTTTTAGTTGTGCTAGATGAATTCACCTTTGATAGTCTAACATCGCATCTTCACGAAGATTGGGATCGAGGAGGTCTTGAATTAATTGATATATAGATGCTATTCTTCGATCTTTGGGCAATTGAGATGCCGCAGGAGGCAAAGCGGACTTCATCTTTGACAGATCAAAACTGGCATTGTTGCCAAGATCAAGATGTTGCGCCTCGCGAAAGCGCAACAGATTGCGGAACACAATTGATAGTTGTAATAGAAAGTAATAAATTCAAATTATAAATAAAGCAATGTAAAGTAAATGGAAATAAATAAAACACGTACCGCACACACAATTTAACGTGGTTCGGCAAGTTTTCCTACGTCCAAGGCAAAAAGAATAGTTTTACTAATGAGATTGAGGAGTTCAATGGAGGGAGAGGGAACTACACAACGACAAGGACATTACAAATACACACATGTGTCTAGTGACACCACGGAGAAACGCAGGGTGCGTTTATCCTTCACAAACAAAAGAAAAAAAAAAATATTTTCTCTTCTTTTCTCTCTCCTCTCTTTCTCTCCTTCCTCACAAAAACACAAACAGAGGGTTAAGAACCCTAAATTACAATCTCTTGATCTCTCTCAATGGAAGAAGATTCTTCTGAGAGGAGGGGGTTCCTCTTTTATAGCCGCTTGAGGCGGTGGAGGGTGGCGGTGATGGAGGGTTCATCACCTTCCACCAACTTCTTCTTCCTCGAACTGTCTTGAAGGTTCCAACTCAGATCCAGCTTCCACAACTCAAATCCAGCTCATATGGGTTGTCCTCCATGCCGACATGCCGCAAGCCATTGCCGACAAGCCGTCTTTGAGCGTGTTCACAGGTACTTTCGTATTCTCTGTTCTTCCTGTTTCCTATTTCAACAAATCTCCACCTCGGTGAAGATTTCACAAATCTGAGCCGATTACACAAGCAATATCCGTCTTTGCCTTTCACAACCCCAAAGGGGTTTAACACACACGAAAGGATGTTGATCAAGTCCAAACAATGTTGGAACTTGACCCAGAAACTATCTTTGTCAACATATCAGCAGATTCTCCTTGGTGTCAATCTTTTTTAGTAAGATGTCACCTTCTTCTATGATTTCTCGCACAAAGTGAAAATGACATCAATGTGCTTCGTACGTGCATGATGAACTTGATTCTTCGCCAAATAAATGGCACTCATACTGTCACAAAAGACATCTAAATGGTCTGTATTACCCCAAGTCATCAAGCAACCCTGAAGCCAAATTGCTTCCTTAACGGCTTCTATAACTGCCATATACTCAACTTCAGTTGTAGGCAATGCAACTGTAGACTGCAATGTAGATCTCCAACTTACTGCCTTTAGCAAGAGTAAAGATATAACCAGTAGTTGATCGTCGCCTTATCCAATCTCCTGCATAATCTGAATCCACATAACCAACACAATGTTGACCAGTACTCAATCTTCTTTCAAATAGTAAACCAACATCTACTGTACCATGATGTACCGTAGAATCCATTTCACAGCTTGCCAGTGTCCTTTT